>CM062490.1:41781687-41801687 GCA_031479575.1 Coregonus ussuriensis | reverse complement strand
AGATATAGCAGGGAAGGGTTTGGTAAGATATAGCAGGGAAGGGTTTGGTAAGATATAGCAGGGAAGGGTTTGTGTCAGATATAGCAGGGAAGTGTTTGTGTCAGATATAGCAGGGAAGGGTTTGTGTCAGATATAGCAGGGAAGGGTTTGGTAAGATATAGCAGGCAAGGGTTTGGTAAGTTATAGCAGGGAAGGGTTTGGTAAGATATAGCAGGGAAGGGTTTGGTAAGATATGGCAGGGAAGGGTTTGGTAAGATATATCAGGGAAGGGTTTGGTAAGATATAGCAGGGAAGGGTTTGGTAAGATATAGCAGGGAAGGGTTTGGTAAGATTTATCAGGGAAGTGTTTGGTCAGATATAGCAGGGAAGGGTTTGGTAAGATATATCAGGGAAGGGTTTGGTAAGATATATCAGGGAAGGGTTTGGTAAGATATAGCAGGGAAGGGTTTGGTAAGATATAGCAGGGAAGGGTTTGGTAAGATATAGCAGGAAGGGTTTGGTAAGATATAGCAGGGAAGGGTTTGGTAAAATATAGCAGGGAAGGGTTTGGTAAGATATAGCAGGGAAGGGATTGGTAAGATAATGCAGGGAAGGGTTTGTGTCAGATATAGCAGGGAAGGGTTTGGTAAGATATAGCAGGGAAGGGTTTGGTAAGATATAGCAGGGAAGGGTTTGTGTCAGATATAGCAGGGAAGGGTTTGGTAAGATATAGCAGGGAAGGGTTTGGTAAGATATAGCAGGGAAGGGTTTAGTAAGATATAGCAGGGAAGGGTTTGGTAAGATATAGCAGGGAAGGGTTTGGTAAGATATAGCAGGGAAGGGTTTGGTAAGATATAGCAGGGAAGGGTTTGTGTCAGATATAGCATAGAAGGGTTTGGTAAGATATAGCAGGGAAGGGTTTGTGTCAGATATAGCAGGGAAGGGTTTGGTAAGATATAGCAGGGAAGGGTTTGTGTCAGATATAGCAGGGAAGGGTTTGGTAAGATATAGCAGGGAAGGGTTTGGTAAGATATAGCAGGGAAGGGTTTGGTAAGATATAGCAGGGAAGGGTTTGGTAAGATATAGCAGGGAAGGGTTTGGTAAGATATATCAGGGAAGGGTTTGGTAAGATATAGAAGGGAATGGTTTGGTAAGATATAGCAGGGAAGGGTTTGGTAAGATATATCAGGGAAGGGTTTGGTAAGATATAACAGGGAAGGGTTTGGTAAGATATAGCAGGGAAGGGTTTGGTAAGATATAGCAGGGAAGGGTTTGGTAAGATTTAGCAGGGAAGGGTTTGGTAAGATATAGCAGGGAAGGGTTTGGTAAGATATAGCAGGGAAGGGTTTGGTAAGATATAGCAGGGAAGGGTTTGGTAAGATATAGCAGGGAAGGGTTTGGTAAGATATAGAAGGGAAGGGTTTGGTAAGATATAGCAGGAAGGGTTTGGTAAGATATAGCAGGGAAGGGTTTGGTAAAATATAGCAGGGAAGGGTTTGGTAAGATATAGCAGGGAAGGGTTTGGTAAGATATAGCAGGGAAGGGTTTGGTAAGATATAGCAGGGAAGGGTTTCGTAAGATATAGCAGGGAAGGGTTTGGCAAGATATAGCAGGGAAGGGTTTGTGTCAGATATAGCAGGGAAGGGTTTGTGTCAGATATAGCAGGGAAGGGTTTGGTAAGATATAGCAGGGAAGGGTTTGGTAAGATATAGCAGGGAAGGGTTTGTGTCAGATATAGCAGGGAAGTGTTTGGTAAGATATAGCAGGGAAGGGTTTGGTAAGATATAGCAGGGAAGGGTTTGTCTCAGATATAGCAGGGAAGGGTTTGGAAAGATATAGCAGGGAAGGGTATGGTAAGATATATCAGGGAAGGGTTTGGTAAGATAATGCAGGGAAGGGTTTGTGTCAGATATAGCAGGGAAGGGTTTTGTAAGATATATTAGGGAAGGGTTTGGTAAGATATAGCAGGGAAGGGTTTGTGTCAGATATAGCAGGGAAGGGTTTGGTAAGATATAGCAGGGAAGGGTTTGGTAAGATATAGCAGGGAAGGGTTTGGTACGATATAGCAGGGAAGGGTTTGTGTCAGATATAGCATAGAAGGGTTTGGTAAGATAAAGCAGGGAAGGGTTTGTGTCAGATATATCAGGGAAGTGTTTGTGTCAGATATAGCAGTGAAGGGTTTGTGTAAGATATAGCAGGGAAGGGTTTGTGTCAGATATAGCAGGGAAGGGTTTGTGTCAGATATAGCAGGGAAGGGTTTGGTAAGATATAGCAGGGAAGGGTTTGGTAAGATATAGCAGGGAAGGGTTTGTGTCAGATATAGCAGGGAAGGGTTTGGTAAGATATAGCAGGAAAGGGTTTGGTAAGATATAGCAGGGAAAGGTTTGTGTCAGATATAGCAGGGAAGGGTTTGGTAAGATGTAGCAGGGAAGGGTTTGGTAAGATATAGCAGGGAAGGGTTTGGTAAGATATAGCAGGGAAGGGTTTGTGTCAGATATAGCAGTGAAGGGTTTGGTAAGATATAGCAGGGAATGGTTTGGTAAGATATAGCAGGGAAGGGTTTGTGTCAGATATAGCAGGGATGGGTTTGGTAAGATATAGCAGGGAAGGGTTTGTGTCAGATATAGCAGGAAAGGGTTTGGTAAGATATAGCAGGGAAGGGTTTGGTAAGATATAGCAGGGAAGGGTTTGGTAAGATATAGCAGGGAAGGGTTTGTGTCAGATATAGCAGGGAAGGGTTTGTGTCAGATATAGCAGGGAAGGGTTTGTGTCAGATATAGCAGGGAAGGGTTTGGTAAGATATAGCAGGGAAGGGTTTGTGTCAGATATAGCAGGGAAGGGTTTGGTAAGATATAGCAGGGAAGGGTTTGGTAAGTTATAGCAGTGAAGGGTTTGGTAAGATATAGCAGGGAAAGGTTTGGTAAAATATGGCAGGGAAGGGTTTGGTAAGATATAGCAGGGAAGGGTTTGGTAAGATATATCAGGGAAGGGTTTGGTAAGATATATCAGGGAAGGGTTTGGTAAGATATAGCAGGGAAGGGTTTGGTAAGATATAGCAGGGAAGGGTTTGGTAAGATTTATCAGGGAAGGGTTTGGTCAGATATAGCAGGGAAGGGTTTGGTAAGATATATCAGGGAAGGGTTTGGTAAGATATATCAGGGAAGGGTTTGGTAAGATATAGCAGGGAAGGGATGGTAAGATATAGCAGGGAAGGGTTTGGTAAGATATAGCAGGAAGGGTTTGGTAAATATAGCAGGGAAGGGTTTGGTAAAATATAGCAGGGAAGGGAAGGGTTTGGTAAGATATAGCAGGGAAGGGTTTGTGTCAGATATAGCAGGGAAGGGCTTTGGTAAGATATAGCAGGGAAGGGTTTAGTAAGATATAGCAGGGAAGGGTTTGGTAAGATATAGCAGGGAAGGGTTTGTGTCAGATATAGCAGGGAAGGGTTTGGTAAGATATAGCAGGAAAAGGTTTGGTAAGATATAGCAGGGAAGGGTTTGGTAAGATATAGCAGGGAAGGGTTTGGTAAGATATAGCAGGGAAGGGTTTGTGTCAGATATAGCAGGGAAGGGTTTGGTAAGTTATAGCAGGGAAGGGTTTGGTAAGATTTATCAGGGAAGTGTTTGGTCAGATATAGCAGGGAAGGGTTTGTGTCAGATATAGCAGGGAAGGGTTTGTGTAAGATATAGCAGGGAAGGGTTTGGTAAGATATAGCAGGGAAGGGTTTGGTAAGATATAGCAGGGAAGGGTTTGGTAAGATATAGCAGGGAAGGGAAGGGTTTGGTAAGATATAGCAGGGAAGGGTTTGGTAAGATATAGCAGGGAAGGGTTTGGTAAGATATAGCAGGGAAGGGTTTGGTAAGATATAGCAGGGAAGGGTTTGGTAAGATATATCAGGGAAGGGTTTGGTAAGATATAGCAGGGAAGGGTTTGGTAAGATATAGCAGGGAAGGGTTTGGTAAGATATATCAGGGAAGGGTTTGGTAAGATATAGCAGGGAAGGGTTTGGTAAGATATAGCAGGGAAGGGTTTGGTAAGATATAGCAGGGAAGGGTTTGGTAAGATATAGCAGGGAAGGGTTTGGTAAGATATAGCCGGGAAGGGTTTGGTAAGATATAGCAGGGAAGGGTTTGGTAAGATATAGCAGGGAAGGGTTTGGTAAGATATAGCAGGGAAGGGTTTGGTAAGATATAGCAGGGAAGGGTTTGGTAAGATATAGCAGGGAAGGGTTTGGTAAGATATAGCAGGGAAGGGTTTGTGTCAGATATAGCAGCAGGGAAGGGTTTGGTAAGATATAGCAGGGAAGGGTTTGGTAAGATATAGCAGGGAAGGGTTTGTGTCAGATATAGCAGGGAAGGGTTTGGTAAGATATAGCAGGGAAGGGTTTGGTAAGATATAGCAGGGAAGGGTTTGGTAAGATATAGCAGGGAAGGGTTTGGTAAGATATAGCAGGGAAGGGTTTGGTAAGATATAGCAGGGAAGGGTTTGGTAAGATATAGCAGGGAAGGGTTTGGTAAGATATAGCAGGGAAGGGTTTGGTAAGATATAGCAGGGAAGGGTTTGGTAAGATATAGCAGGGAAGGGTTTGGTAAGATATAGCAGGGAAGGGTTTGGTAAGATATAGCAGGGAAGGGTTTGGTAAGATATAGCAGGGAAGGGTTTGGTAAGATATAGCAGGGAAGGGTTTGGTAAGATATAGCAGGGAAGGGTTTGGTAAGATATAGCAGGGAAGGGTTTGGTAAGGTAAGATATAGCAGGGAAGGGTTTGGTAAGATATAGCAGGGAAGGGTTTGGTAAGATATAGCAGGGAAGGGTTTGGTAAGATATAGCAGGGAAGGGTTTGGTAAGATATAGCAGGGAAGGGTTTGGTAAGATATAGCAGGGAAGGGTTTGGTAAGATATAGCAGGGAAGGGTTTGGTAAGATATAGCAGGGAAGGGTTTGGTAAGATATAGCAGGGAAGGGTTTGGTAAGATATAGCAGGGAAGGGTTTGGTAAGATATAGCAGGGAAGGGTTTGGTAAGATATAGCAGGGAAGGGTTTGGTAAGATATAGCAGGGAAGGGTTTGGTAAGATATAGCAGGGAAGGGTTTGGTAAGATATAGCAGGGAAGGGTTTGGTAAGATATAGCAGGGAAGGGTTTGTGTCAGATATAGCAGGGAAGGGTTTGGTAAGATATAGCAGGGAAGGGTTTGGTAAGATATAGCAGGGAAGGGTTTGTGTAGTCAGATATAGCAGGGAAGGGTTTGGTAAGATATAGCAGGGAAGGGTTTGGTAAGATATAGCAGGGAAGGGTTTGTGTCAGATATAGCAGGGAAGGGTTTGGTAAGATATAGCAGGGAAGGGTTTGGTAAGATATAGCAGGGAAGGGTTTGGTAAGATATAGCAGGGAAGGGTTTGGTAAGATATAGCAGGGAAGGGTTTGGTAAGATATAGCAGGGAAGGGTTTGGTAAGATATAGCAGGGAAGGGTTTGTGTCAGATATAGCAGGGAAGGGTTTGGTAAGATATAGCAGGGAAGGGTTTGGTAAGATATAGCAGGGAAGGGTTTGTGTCAGATATAGCAGGGAAGGGTTTGGTAAGATATAGCAGGGAAGGGTTTGGTAAGATATAGCAGGGAAGGGTTTGGTAAGATATAGCAGGGAAGGGTTTGTGTCAGATATAGCAGGAAGGGTTGGTCAGATATAGCAGGGAGGGTTTGTGTAAGATATAGCAGGGAAGGGTTTGTGTCAGATATAGCAGGGAAGGGTTTGTGTCAGATATAGCAGGGAAGGGTTTGGTAAGATATAGCAGGGAAGGGTTTGGTAAGATATAGCAGGGAAGGGTTTGTGTCAGATATAGCAGGGAAGGGTTTGGTAAGATATAGCAGGGAAGGGTTTGGTAAGATATAGCAGGAAAGGGTTTGGTAAGATATAGCAGGGAAAGGTTTGTGTCAGATATAGCAGGGAAGGGTTTGGTAAGATATAGCAGGGAAGGGTTTGGTAAGATATAGCAGGGAAGGGTTTGGTAAGATATAGCAGGGAAGGGTTTGTGTCAGATATAGCAGTGAAGGGTTTGGTAAGATATAGCAGGGAATGGTTTGGTAAGATATAGCAGGGAAGGGTTTGTGTCAGATATAGCAGGGATGGGTTTGGTAAGATATAGCAGGGAAGGGTTTGTGTCAGATATAGCAGGGTTTGGTAAGATATAGCAGGGAAGGGTTTGGTAAGATATAGCAGGGAAGGGTTTGGTAAGATATAGCAGGGAAGGGTTTGTGTCAGATATAGCAGGGAAGGGTTTGTGTCAGATATAGCAGGGAAGGGTTTGTGTCAGATATAGCAGGGAAGGGTTTGGTAAGATATAGCAGGGAAGGGTTTGTGTCAGATATAGCAGGGAAGGGTTTGGTAAGATATAGCAGGGAAGGGTTTGGTAAGTTATAGCAGTGAAGGGTTTGGTAAGATATAGCAGGGAAAGGTTTGGTAAAATATGGCAGGGAAGGGTTTGGTAAGATATAGCAGGGAAGGGTTTGGTAAGATATATCAGGGAAGGGTTTGGTAAGATATATCAGGGAAGGGTTTGGTAAGATATAGCAGGGAAGGGTTTGGTAAGATATAGCAGGGAAGGGTTTGGTAAGATTTATCAGGGAAGGGTTTGGTCAGATATAGCAGGGAAGGGTTTGGTAAGATATATCAGGGAAGGGTTTGGTAAGATATATCAGGGAAGGGTTTGGTAAGATATAGCAGGGAAGGGTTGGTAAGATATAGCAGGGAAGGGTTTGGTAAGATATAGCAGGAAGGGTTTGGTAAAATATAGCAGGGAAGGGTTTGGTAAAATATAGCAGGGAAGGGTTTGGTAAGATATAGCAGGGAAGGGTTTGTGTCAGATATAGCAGGGAAGGGCTTGGTAAGATATAGCAGGGAAGGGTTTAGTAAGATATAGCAGGGAAGGGTTTGGTAAGATATAGCAGGGAAGGGTTTGTGTCAGATATAGCAGGGAAGGGTTTGGTAAGATATAGCAGGAAAGGTTTGGTAAGATATAGCAGGGAAGGGTTTGGTAAGATATAGCAGGGAAGGGTTTGGTAAGATATAGCAGGGAAGGGTTTGTGTCAGATATAGCAGGGAAGGGTTTGTGTCAGATATAGCAGGGAAGGGAAGGGTTTGGTAAGATATAGCAGGGAAGGGTTTGGTAAGATATAGCAGGGAAGGGTTTGTCTCAGATATAGGAGGGAAGGGTTTGGAAAGATATATCAGGGAAGGGTTTGGTAAGATATAGCAGGGAAGGGATTGGTAAGATAATGCAGGGAAGGGTTTGTGTCAGATATAGCAGGGAAGGATTTGGTAAGATATATCAGGGAAGGGTTTGGTAAGATATAGCAGGGAAGGGTTTGTGTCAGATATAGCAGGGAAGGGTTTGGTAAGATATAGCAGGGAAGGGTTTGGTAAGATATAGCAGGGAAGGGTTTGGTAAGATATAGCAGGGAAGGGTTTGGTAAGATATAGCAGGGAAGGGTTTGGTAAGATATAGCAGGGAAGGGTTTGTGTCAGATATAGCATAGAAGGGTTTGGTAAGATATAGCAGGGAAGGGTTTGTGTCAGATATAGCAGGGAAGGGTTTGTGTCAGATATAGCAGGGAAGGGTTTGGTAAGATATAGCAGGGAATGGTTTATTAAGATATAGCAGGGAAGGGTTTGGTAAGATATATCAGGGAAGGGTTTGGTAAGATATAGCAGGGAAGGGTTTGGTAAGATATAGCAGGGAAGGGTTTGATAAGATATAGCAGGGAAGGGTTTGGTAAGATTTAGCAGGGAAGGGTTTGGTAAGATATAGCAGGGAAGGGTTTGGTAAGATATAGCAGGGAAGGGTTTGGTAAGATATAGCAGGGAAGGGTTTGGTAAGATATAGCAGGGAAGGGTTTGGTAAGATATAGCAGGGAAGGGTTTGGTAAGATATAGCAGGAAGGGTTTGGTAAGATATAGCAGGGAAGGGTTTGGTAAAATATAGCAGGTAAGGGTTTGGTAAGATATAGCAGGGAAGGGTTTGGTAAGATATAGCAGGGAAGGGTTTGGTAAGATATAGCAGGGAAGGGTTTCGTAAGATATAGCAGGGAAGGGAAGGGTTTGGTAAGATATAGCAGGGAAGGGTTTGTGTCAGATATAGCAGGGAAGGGTTTGTGTCATATATAGCAGGGAAGGGTTTGGTAAGATATAGCAGGGAATGGTTTGGTAAGATATAGCAGGGAAGGGTTTGTGTCAAATATAGCAGGGAAGTGTTTGGTAAGATATAGCAGGGAAGGGTTTGGTAAGATATATCAGGGAAGGGTTTGGTAAGATATATCAGGGAAGGGTTTGGTAAGATATAGCAGGGAAGGGTTGGTAAGATATAGCAGGAAGGGTTTGGTAAGATATAGCAGGGAAGGGTTTGGTAAAATATAGCAGGGAAGGGTTTGGTAAGATATAGCAGGGAAGGGTTTGTGTCAGATATAGCAGGGAAGGGCTTGGTAAGATATAGCAGGGAAGGGTTTGGTAAGATATAGCAGGGAAGTGTTTGGTAAAATATAGCAGGGAAGGGTTTGTGTCAGATATAGCAGGGAAGGGTTTGGTAAGATATAGCAAGAAAAGGTTTGGTAAGATATAGCAGGGAAGGGTTTGGTAAGATATAGCAGGGAAGGGTTTGGTAAGATATAGCAGGGAAGGGTTTCGTAAGATATAGCAGGGAAGGGTTTGGTAAGATATAGCAGGGAAGGGTTTGTGTCAGATATAGCAGGGAAGGGTTTGTGTCAGATATAGCAGGGAAGGGTTTGGTAAAATATAGCAGGGAAGGGTTTGGTAAGATATAGCAGGGAAGGGTTTGTCTCAGATATAGGAGGGAAGGGTTTGGAAAGATATATCAGGGAATGGTTTGGTAAGATATAGCAGGGAAGGGATTGGTAAGATAATGCAGGGAAGGGTTTGTGTCAGATATAGCAGGGAAGGGTTTGGTAAGATATAGCAGGGAAGGGTTTGTGTCAGATATAGCAGGGAAGGGTTTGGTAAGATATAGCAGGAAAAGGTAAAAGGTTTGGTAAGATATAGCAGGGAAGGGTTTGGTAAGATATAGCAGGGAAGGGTTTGGTAAGATATAGCAGGGAAGGGTTTGTGTCAGATATAGCAGGGAAGGGTTTGTGTCAGATATAGCAGGGAAGGGTTTGGTAAGATATAGCAGGGAAGGGTTTGGTAAGATATAGCAGGGAAGGGTTTGTCTCAGATATAGGAGGGAAGGGTTTGGAAAGATATATCAGGGAAGGGTTTGGTAAGATATAGCAGGGAAGGGATTGGTAAGATAATGCAGGGAAGGGTTTGTGTCAGATATAGCAGGGAAGGGTTTGGTAAGATATATCAGGGAAGGGTTTGGTAAGATATAGCAGGGAAGGGTTTGTGTCAGATATAGCAGGGAAGGGTTTGGTAAGATATAGCAGGGAAGGGTTTGGTAAGATATAGCAGGGAAGGGTTTGGTAAGATATAGCAGGGAAGGGTTTGGTAAGATATAGCAGGGAAGGGTTTGGTAAGATATAGCAGGGAAGGGTTTGTGTCAGATATAGCATAGAAGGGTTTGGTAAGATATAGCAGGGAAGGGTTTGTGTCAGATATAGCAGGGAAGGGTTTGTGTCAGATATAGCAGGGAAGGGTTTGGTAAGATATAGCAGGGAATGGTTTGGTAAGATATAGCAGGGAAGGGTTTGGTAAGATATATCAGGGAAGGGTTTGGTAAGATATAGCAGGGAATGGTTTGGTAAGATATAGCAGGGAAGGGTTTGATAAGATATAGCAGGGAAGGGTTTGGTAAGATTTAGCAGGGAAGGGTTTGGTAAGATATAGCAGGGAAGGGTTTGGTAAGATATAGCAGGGAAGGGTTTGGTAAGATATAGCAGGGAAGGGTTTGGTAAGATATAGCAGGGAAGGGTTTGGTAAGATATAGCAGGGAAGGGTTTGGTAAGATATAGCAGGAAGGGTTTGGTAAGATATAGCAGGGAAGGGTTTGGTAAAATATAGCAGGTAAGGGTTTGGTAAGATATAGCAGGGAAGGGTTTGGTAAGATATAGCAGGGAAGGGTTTGGTAAGATATAGCAGGGAAGGGTTTCGTAAGATATAGCAGGGAAGGGTTTGGTAAGATATAGCAGGGAAGGGTTTGTGTCAGATATAGCAGGGAAGGGTTTGTGTCAGATATAGCAGGGAAGGGTTTGGTAAGATATAGCAGGGAATGGTTTGGTAAGATATAGCAGGGAAGGGTTTGTGTCAGATATAGCAGGGAAGTGTTTGGTAAGATATAGCAGGGAAGGGTTTGGTAAGATATATCAGGGAAGGGTTTGGTAAGATATATCAGGGAAGGGTTTGGTAAGATATAGCAGGGAAGGGTTGGTAAGATATAGCAGGGAAGGGTTTGGTAAGATATAGCAGGAAGGGTTTGGTAAGATATAGCAGGGAAGGGTTTGGTAAAATATAGCAGGGAAGGGTTTGGTAAGATATAGCAGGGAAGGGTTTGTGTCAGATATAGCAGGGAAGGGCTTGGTAAGATATAGCAGGGAAGGGTTTGGTAAGATATAGCAGGGAAGGGTTTGGTAAGATATAGCAGGGAAGGGTTTGTGTCAGATATAGCAGGGAAGGGTTTGGTAAGATATAGCAAGAAAAGGTTTGGTAAGATATAGCAGGGAAGGGTTTGGTAAGATATAGCAGGGAAGGGTTTCGTAAGATATAGCAGGGAAGGGTTTGGTAAGATATAGCAGGGAAGGGTTTGTGTCAGATATAGCAGGGAAGGGTTTGTGTCAGATATAGCAGGGAAGGGTTTGGTAAAATATAGCAGGGAAGGGTTTGGTAAGATATAGCAGGGAAGGGTTTGTCTCAGATATAGGCAGGGAAGGGTTTGGTAAGATATATCAGGGAATGGTTTGGTAAGATATAGCAGGGAAGGGATTGGTAAGATAATGCAGGGAAGGGTTTGTGTCAGATATAGCAGGGAAGGGTTTGGTAAGATATAGCAGGGAAGGGTTTGGTAAGATATAGCAGGGAAGGGTTTGTGTCAGATATAGCAGGGAAGGGTTTGGTAAGATATAGCAGGGAAGGGTTTGGTAAGATATAGCAGGGAAGGGTTTGGTAAGATATAGCAGGGAAGGGTTTGGTAAGATATAGCAGGGAAGGGTTTGGTAAGATATAGCAGGGAAGGGTTTGGTAAGATATAGCAGGGAAGGGTTTGGTAAGATATATCAGGGAAGGGTTTGGTAAGATATATCAGGGAAGGGTT
This sequence comes from Coregonus ussuriensis, assembly GCA_031479575.1. Taxonomy (NCBI): domain Eukaryota; kingdom Metazoa; phylum Chordata; class Actinopteri; order Salmoniformes; family Salmonidae; genus Coregonus; species Coregonus ussuriensis. Next base: position 41,790,457 of record CM062490.1, on the reverse strand, counting down.
TGGTAAGATATAGCAGGGAAGGGTTTGATAAGATATAGCAGGGAAGGGTTTGGTAAGATTTAGCAGGGAAGGGTTTGGTAAGATATAGCAGGGAAGGGTTTGGTAAGATATAGCAGGGAAGGGTTTGGTAAGATATAGCAGGGAAGGGTTTGGTAAGATATAATATAGCAGGGAAGGGTTTGGTAAGATATAGCAGGGAAGGGTTTGGTAAGATATAGCAGGAAGGGTTTGGTAAGATATAGCAGGGAAGGGTTTGGTAAGATATAGCAGGGAAGGGTTTGGTAAGATATAGCAGGGAAGGGTTTGGTAAGATAATGCAGGGAAGGGTTTGGTAAGACATAGCAGGGAAGGGTTTGGTAAGATATAGCAGGGAAGGGTTTCGTAAGATATAGCAGGGAAGGGTTTGGTAAGATATAGCAGGGAAGGGTTTGTGTCAGATATAGCAGGGAAGGGTTTGTGTCAGATATAGCAGGGAAGGGTTTGGTAAGATATAGCAGGGAAGGGTTTGTGTCAGATATAAAAGGGAAGTGTTTGGTAAGATATAGCAGGGAAGGGTTTGGTAAGATATAGCAGGGAAGGGTTTGTCTCAGATATAGCAGGGAAGGGTTTGGAAAGATATAGCAGGGAAGGGTTTGGTAAGATATATCAGGGAAGGGTTTGGTAAGATAATGCAGGGAAGGGTTTGTGTCAGATATAGCAGGGAAGGGTTTTGTAAGATATATTAGGGAAGGGTTTGGTAAGATATAGCAGGGAAGGGTTTGTGTCAGATATAGCAGGGAAGGGTTTGGTAAGATATAGCAGGGAAGGGTTTGGTAAGATATAGCAGGGAAGGGTTTGGTAAGATATAGCAGGGAAAGGGTTTGGTACGATATAGCAGGGAAGGGTTTTGTAAGATATATTAGGGAAGGGTTTGGTAAGATATAGCAGGGAAGGGTTTGTGTCAGATATAGCAGGGAAGGGTTTGGAAAGATATAGCAGGGAAGGGTTTGGTAAGATATATCAGGGAAGGGTTTGGTAAGATATAGCAGGGAAGGGTTTGTGTCAGATATAGCAGGGAAGGGTTTTGTAAGATATATTAGGGAAGGGTTTGGTAAGATATAGCAGGGAAGGGTTTGTGTCAGATATAGCAGGGAAGGGTTTGGTAAGATATAGCAGGGAAGGGTTTGGTAAGATAGAGCAGGGAAGGGTTTGGTAAGATAATGCAGGGAAGGGTTTGTGTCAGATATAGCAGGGAAGGGTTTTGTAAGATATATTAGGGAAGGGTTTGGTAAGATATAGCAGGGAAGGGTTTGTGTCAGATATAGCAGGGAAGGGTTTGGTAAGATATAGCAGGGAAGGGTTTGGTAAGATATAGCAGGGAAGGGTTTGGTAAGATATAGCAGGGAAGGGTTTGGTACGATATAGCAGGGAAGGGTTTGTGTCAGATATAGCATAGAAGGGTTTGGTAAGATAAAGCAGGGAAGGGTTTGTGTCAGATATATCAGGGAAGTGTTTGTGTCAGATATAGCAGGGAAGGGTTTGTGTAAGATATAGCAGGGAAGGGTTTGTGTCAGATATAGCAGGGAAGGGTTTGTGTCAGATATAGCAGGGAAGGGTTTGGTAAGATATAGCAGGGAAGGGGTTTGGTTTGGTAAGATATAGCAGGGAAGGGTTTGTGTCAGATATAGCAGGGAAGGGTTTGGTAAGATATAGCAGGGAAGGGTTTGGTAAGATATAGCAGGGAAGGGTTTGGTAAGATATAGCAGGGAAGGGTTTGTGTCAGATATAGCAGGGAAGGGTTTGGTAAGATATAGCAGGGAAGGGTTTGGTAAGATATAGCAGGGAAGGGTTTGGTAAGATATAGCAGGGAAGGGTTTGTGTCAGATATAGCAGGGAAGGGTTTGGTAAGATATAGCAGGGAAGGGTTTGGTAAGATATAGCAGGGTAGGGTTTGTGTCAGATATAGCAGGGAAGGGTTTGGTAAGATATAGCAGGGAAGGGTTTGGTAAGATATAGCAGGGAATGGTTTGTGTCAGATATAGCAGGGAAGGGTTTGTGTCAGATATAGCAGGGAAGGGTTTGGTAAGATATAGCAGGGAAGGGTTTGGCAAGATATAGCAGGGAAGGGTTTGTGTCAGATATAGCATAGCAGGGAAGGGTTTGGTAAGATATAGCAGGGAAGGGTTTGGTAAGATATAGCAGGGAAGGGTTTGGTAAGATATAGCAGGGAAGGGTTTGTGTCAGAAATAGCAGGGAAGGGTTTGGTAATATATAGCAGGGAAGGGTTTGGTAAGATATAGCAGGGAAGGGTTTGGTAAGATATAGCAGGAAAGGTTTGGTAAGATATAGCAGGGAAGGGTTTGGTAAGATATAGCAGGGAAGTGTTTGTGTCAGATATAGCAGGGAAGGGTTTGTGTCAGATATAGCAGGGAAGGGTTTGTGTCAGATATAGCAGGGAAGGGTTTGTGTCAGATATAGCAGGGAAGGGTTTGGGAAGATATAGCAGGGAAGGGTTTGTGTCAGATATAGCAGGGAAGGGTTTGTGCCAGATATAGCAGGGAAGGGTTTGTTAAGATATAGCAGGGAAGGGTTTGTGTCAGATTTAGCAGGGAAGGGTTTGGTAAGATATAGCAGGGCAGGGAAGGGTTTGTTTCAGATATAGCAGGGAAGGGTTTGGTAAGATATAGCAGGGAAGGGTTTGGTAAGATATAGCAGGGAAGGGTTTGGTAAGATATAGCAGGGAAGGGTTTGGTAAGATATAGCAGGGAAGGGTTTGGTAAGATATATCATGGAAGGGTTTGGTAAGATATGGCAGGGAAGGGTTTGGTAAGATATAGCAGGGAAGGGTTTGGTAAGATATAGCAGGGAAGGGTTTGGTAAGATATAGCAGGGAAGGGTTTGTGTCAGATATAGCAGGGAAGGGTTTGTGTCAGATATAGCAGGGAAGGGTTTGGTAAGACATATCAGGGAAGGGTTTGGTAAGATAATGCAGGGAAGGGTTTGTGTCAGATATAGCAGGGAAGGGTTTTGTAAGATATATTAGGGAAGGGTTTGGTAAGATATAGCAGGGAAGGGTTTGTGTCAGATATAGCAGGGAAGGGTTTGGTAAGATATATCATATCAGGGAAGGGTTTGGTAAGATAATGCAGGGAAGGGTTTGTGTCAGATATAGCAGGGAAGGGTTTGGTAAGATATAGCAGGGAAGGGTTTGGTAAGATATAGCAGGGAAGGGTTTGGTAAGATATAGCAGGGAAGGGTTTGGTACGATATAGCAGGGAAGGGTTTTGTAAGATATATTAGGGAAGGGTTTGGTAAGATATAGCAGGGAAGGGTTTGTGTCAGATATAGCAGGGAAGGGTTTGGAAAGATATAGCAGGGAAGGGTTTGGTAAGATATATCAGGGAAGGGTTTGGTAAGATGATGCAGGGAAGGGTTTGTGTCAGATATAGCAGGGAAGGGTTTTGTAAGATATATTAGGGAAGGGTTTGGTAAGATATAGCAGGGAAGGGTTTGTGTCAGATATAGCAGGGAAGGGTTTGGTAAGATATAGCAGGGAAGGGTTTGGTAAGATATAGCAGGGAAGGGTTTGGTAAGATATAGCAGGGAAGGGTTTGGTAAGATATATCATGGAAGGGTTTGGTAAGATATGGCAGGGAAGGGTTTGGTAAGATATAGCAGGGAAGGGTTTGTGTCAGATATAGCAGGGAAGGGTTTGTGCCAGATATAGCAGGGAAGGGTTTGTTAAGATATAGCAGGGAAGGGTTTGTGTCAGATTTAGCAGGGAAGGGTTTGGTAAGATATAGCAGGGAAGGGTTTGTTTCAGATATAGCAGGGAAGGGTTTGGTAAGATATAGCAGGGAAGGGTTTGGTAAGATATAGCAGGGAAGGGTTTGGTAAGATATAGCAGGGAAGGGTTTGGTAAGATATAGCAGGGAAGGGTTTGGTAAGATATATCATGGAAGGGTTTGGTAAGATATGGCAGGGAAGGGTTTGGTAAGATATAGCAGCGAAGGGTTTGGTAAGATATAGCAGGGAAGGGTTTGGTAAGATATAGCAGGGAAGGGTTTGTGTCAGATATAGCAGGGAAGGGTTTGTGTCAGATATAGCAGGGAAGGGTTTCGTAAGATATATCAGGGAAGGGTTTGGTAAGATAATGCAGGGAAGGGTTTGTGTCAGATATAGCAGGGAAGGGTTTTGTAAGATATATTAGGGAAGGGTTTGGTAAGATATAGCAGGGAAGGGTTTGTGTCAGATATAGCAGGGAAGGGTTTGGTAAGATATAGCAGGGAAGGGTTTGGTAAGATATAGCAGGGAAGGGTTTGGTAAGATATAGCAGGGAAGGGTTTGGTAAGATATAGCAGGGAAGGGTTTGGTACGATATAGCAGGGAAGGGTTTGTGTCAGATATAGCATAGAAGGGTTTGGTAAGATAAAGCAGGGAAGGGTTTGTGTCAGATATATCAGGGAAGTGTTTGTGTCAGATATAGCAGGGAAGGGTTTGTGTAGTGTAAGATATAGCAGGGAAGGGTTTGTGTCAGATATAGCAGGGAAGGGTTTGTGTCAGATATAGCAGGGAAGGTTTGGAAAGATATAGCAGGGAAGGGTTTGGTTAGATATAGCAGGGAAGGGTTTGTGTCAGATATAGCAGGGAATGGTTTGGTAAGATATAGCAGGGAAGGGTTTGGTAAGATATAGCAGGAAAGGGTTTGGTAAGATATAGCAGGGAAGGGTTTGTGTCAGATATAGCAGGGAAGGGTTTGGTAAGATATAGCAGGGAAGGGTTTGGTAAGATATAGCAGGGAAGGGTTTGTGTCAGATATAGCAGGGAAGGGTTTGGTAAGATATAGCAGGGAAGGGTTTGTGTCAGATATAGCAGGGAAGGGTTTGTGTCAGATATAGCAGGGAAGGGTTTGGTAAGATATAGCAGGGAAGGGTTTGGTAAGATATAGCAGGGAATGGTTTGTGTCAGATATAGCAGGGAAGGGTTTGTTTTGTGTCAGATATAGCAGGGAAGGGTTTGGTAAGATATAGCAGGGAAGGGTTTGGCAAGATATAGCAGGGAAGGGTTTGTGTCAGATATAGCAGGGAAGGGTTTGGTAAGATATAGCAGGGAAGGGTTTCGTAAGATATAGCAGGGAAGGGTTTGGTAAGATATAGCAGGGAAGGGTTTGTGTCAGAAATAGCAGGGAAGGGTTTGGTAATATATAGCAGGGAAGGGTTTGGTAAGATATAGCAGGGAAGGGTTTGGTAAGATATAGCAGGGAAGGGTTTGGTAAGATATAGCAGGGAAGGGTTTGGTAAGATATAGCAGGGAAGGGTTTGTGTCAGATATAGCAGGGAAGGGTTTGTTTCAGATATAGCAGGGAAGGGTTTGTGTCAGATATAGCAGGGAAGGGTTTGTGTCAGATATAGCAGGGAAGGGTTTGGGAAGATATAGCAGGGAAGGGTTTGTGTCAGATATAGCAGGGAAGGGTTTGTGCCAGATATAGCAGGGAAGGGTTTGTTAAGATATAGCAGGGAAGGGTTTGTGTCAGATTTAGCAGGGAAGGGTTTGGTAAGATATAGCAGGGAAGGGTTTGGTAAGATATAGCAGGGAAGGGTTTGTTTCAGATATAGCAGGGAAGGGTTTGGTAAGATATAGCAGGGAAGGGTTTGGTAAGATATAGCAGGGAAGGGTTTGGTAAGATATAGCAGGGAAGGGTTTGGTAAGATATAGCAGGGAGGGGTTTGGTAAGATATATCATGGAAGGGTTTGGTAAGATATGGCAGGGAAGGGTTTGGTAAGATATAGCCGGGAAGGGTTTGGTAAGATATAGCAGGGAAGGGTTTGGTAAGATATAGCAGGGAAGGGTTTGTGTCAGATATAGCAGGGAAGGGTTTGTGTCAGATATTGCAGGGAAGGGTTTGGTAAGATATAGCAGGGAAGGGTTTGGTAAGATATATCAGGGAAGGGTTTGGTAAGATATAGCAGGGAAGGGTTTGGTAAGATATAGCAAGGAAGGGTTTGGTAAGATATAGCAGGGAAGGGTTTGGTAAGATATAGCAGGGAAGGGTTTGGTAAGATATAGCAGGGAAGGGTTTGGTAAGATATAGCAGGGAAGGGTTTGGTAAGATATAGCAGGAAGGATTTGGTAAGATATAGCAGGGAAGGGTTTGGTAAAATATAGCAGGGAAGGGTTTGGTAAGATATAGCAGGGAATGGTTTGTGTCAGATATAGCAGGGAAGGGCTTGGTAAGATATAGCAGGGAAGGGTTTGGTAAGATATAGCAGGGAAGGGTTTGGTAAGATATAGCAGGGAAGGATTTGTGTCAGATATAGTCAAATCAAATCAAATCAAATTCTATTGGTCACATGCGCCGAATACAACAGGTGCAGACATTACAGTGAAATGCTTACTTACAGCCCTTAACCAACAGTGCATTTATTTTAAACAAAAAAAGTAAAAATAAAACAACAGCAAAAAAAAGTGTTGAGAAAAAAAGAGCAGAAGTAAAATAAAGTGACAGTAGGGAGGCTATATATTCAGGTGGGTACCGTTGCAGAGTCAATGTGCGGGGGCACCGGCTAGTTGAGGTAGTTGAGGTAATATGTACATGTGGGTAGAGTTAAAGTGACTATGCATAAATACTTAACAGAGTAGCAGCAGCGTAAAAACGATGGGGTGGGGGGGCAGTGCAAATAGTCCGGGTAGCCATGATTAGCTGTTCAGGAGTCTTATGGCTTGGGGGTAGAAGCTGTTGAGAAGTCTTTTGGACCTAGACTTGGCACTCCGGTACCGCTTGCCGTGCGGTAGCAGAGAGAACAGTCTATGACTAGGGTGGCTGGAGTCTTTGACAATTTTGAGGGCCTTCCTCTGACACCGCCTGGTATAGAGGTCCTGGTCCTGGATGGAAGGAAGCATTGCCCCAGTGATGTACTGGGCCGTACGCACTACCCTCTGTAGTGCCTTGCGGTCGGAGGCCAAGCAGTTGCCATACCAGGCGGTGATGCAACCAGTCAGGATGCTCTCGATGGTGCAGCTGTAGAATTTTTTGAGGATCTGAGGACCCATGCCAAATCTTTTTAGTCTCCTGAGGGGGAATAGGCTTTATCGTGCCCTCTTCACGACTGTCTTGGTGTGTTTGGACCATGATAGTTCGTTGGTGATGTGGACACCAAGGAACTTGAAGCTCTCAACCTGTTCCACTACAGCCCCGTCGATGAGAATGGGGGCGTGCTCAGTCCTCTTTTTTTTCCTGTAGTCCACAATCATCTCCTTTGTCTTGGTCACGTTGAGGGAGAGGTTGTTGTCCTGGCACCACACGGCCAGATCTCTGACCTCCTCCCTATAGGCTGTCTCATCGTTGTCGGTGATCAGATCAGGCCTACCACTGTTGTGTTGTCGGCAAACTTAATGATGGTGTTGGAGTCGTGCCTGGCCATGCAGTCATGGGTGAACAGAGAGTACAGGAGGGGACTGAGCACGCACCCCTGAGGGGCCCCCGTGTTGAGGATCAGTGTGGCAGATGTGTTGTTACCTACCCTTACCACCTGGGGGCGGCCCGTCAGGAAGTCCAGGATCCAGATGCAGAGGGAGGTGTTTAGTCCCAGGATCCTTAGCTTAGTGATGAGCTTAGAGGGCACTATGGTGTTGAATGCTGAGCTGTAGTCAATGAATAGCATTCTCACGTAGGTGTTCCTCTTGTCCAGGTGGGAAAGGGCAGTGTGGAGTGCAACAGAGATTGCATCATCTGTGGATCTGTTGGGGCGGTATGCAAATTGGAGTGGGTCTAGGGTTTCTGGGATAATGCTGTTGATGTGAGCCATGACCAGCCTTTCAAAGCACTTCATGGCTACAGAACAGACGTCAGTGCTACGGGTCGGTAGTCATTTAGGCAGGTTATCTTAGAGTCCTTGGGCACGGGGACTATGGTGGTCTGCTTGAAACATGTTGGTATTACAGACTCAGTCAGGGACATGTTGAAAATGTCAGTGAAGACACTTGCCAGTTGGTCAGCACATGCTCGGAGTACACGTCCTGGTAATCCGTCTGGCCCTGCGGCCTTGTGAATGTTGACCTGCTTAAAAGTCTTACTCACATCGGCTACGGAGAGCGTGATCACATAGTCATCCGGAACAGCTGGTGCTCTCATGCATGCTTCAGTGTTGCTTGCCTCGAAGCGAGCATAGAAGTGGTTTAGCTCGTCTGGTAGGCTTGTGTCACTGGGCAGCTCGCGGCTGTGCTTCCCTTTGTAGTCTGTAATAGTTTTCAAGCCCTGCCACATCCGACGAGCGTCAGAGCCAGTGTAGTACGATTCAATCTTAGACCTGTATTGACTCTTTGCCTGTTTGATGGTTCGTCGGAGGTCATAGCGGGATTTCTTATAAGCGTCCGGGTTAGAGTCCCGTTCCTTGAAAGCGGCAGCTCTACCCTTTAGCTCAGTGCGGATGTTTCCTGTAATCCATGGCTTCTGGTTGGGGTATGTACGTACGGTCACTGTGGGGACGACATCATCGATGCACTTATTGATGAAGCCAGTGACTGATGTGGTGTACTCCTCAATGCTGTCTGAATATATAGCAGGGAAGGGTTTGGTAAGATATAGCAGGGAAGGGTTTGGTAAGATATAGCAGGAAAGGGTTTGGTAAGATATAGCAGGGAAGGGTTTGGTAAGATATAGCAAGGAAGGGTTTGGTAAGATAAAGCAGGGAATGGTTTGTGTCAGATATAGCAGGGAAGTGTTTGTGTCAGATATAGCAGGGAAGGGTTTGTGTAAGATAAAGCAGGGAAGGGTTTGTGTCAGATATAGCG